>CM053029.1:576301323-576340615 GCA_028564925.1 Lithobates sylvaticus
ATCTTCCCTTTGGAGGATGTCCACCATCTCCACCATCTCTTCAAAGGCCATATTGGTGGCCTTATATCTGCTGCTGGATGCAGATGTGTTGGCTTCTTGGCTTTCCTCCGCGCTACTGGCTGAGAATGTGTCCGCCATATTCATGAATTTATTCACCAACAATGCAACGAGGGGAAGCGGGGCGGGGAATACTCGTCAGGAGGAACGTCATGGGCGGGCGACGCGGAGGACGCAGGCGGACTTCGACGCGTGCGCAGTGTATATAAGGCTGTTTGAGGGGCCCACGTGTTCCCGAACGGAAGTAGCGAGCGCTCTGTACGAAGGTAAGTGTTTTCTAGGATGCATTACTGTGTTTTTTTTTGGGTTTTGGGCCAGCATTTTTTAAGGATATGTGTGTGTTGCTGCCTGTGTGTAGGGGTTGCTGCCTGTGTGTGTAGGGGTTGCTGCCTGTGTGTAGGGGTTGCTGCCTGTGTGTATGGGTTGCTGCCTGTGTGTATGGGTTGCTGCCTGTGTGTATGGGTTGCTGCCTGTGTGTAGGGGTGCTGCCTGTGTGTAGGTGTTGCTGCCTGTGTGTAGGGGTTGCTGCCTGTGTGTAGGGGTTGCTGCCTGTGTGTAGGGGTTGCTGCCTGTGTGTAGGGGTTGCTGCCTGTGTGTATGGGTTGCTGCCTGTGTGTAGGGGTTGCTGCCTGTGTGTATGGGTTGCTGCCTGTGTGTATGGGTTGCTGCCTGTGTGTAGGGGGTTGCTGCCTGTGTGTAGGGGTTGCTGCCTGTGTGTGGGTGTGTTGTGTAATGTTTGGTAAGAAAAACTGGTTGTGCGTTTTAAGTAACATTTGTGTTTTTGGTCTTTTGTATTGCCATTACTAACAAAACAGAAACAAACATGTCAGCACCCCAGTTGAATCCATTCAAGGACCAGCAGTTCATGTCCGAATTCATTGCCCTGTACAGAAAAAATACCAACCTGTGGCAGCTCAAGAACCCTTTATATGGCAATAGGGATGTCCGGAAGGCAACACTGGGGCCACTTGTGGCTTTTGTGAAGACTCAAGTCCCCAACGCAAACACCAAGTTTGTGGAAGCCAGAATTGCAAGTTTAAGGCACATGTACAAGCGGGAGCGCAAGAAGATTGAGGAATCAGTCAGATCAGGAGCAGCAGCAGAGAATGTTTATGTACCCAAGCTGTGGTACTACAACCAACTGACTTTTATAGGTGACCAGATGGAACCCAGGCAATCACTGTCCACTCTTCCCTCCACCCTTCCCTCCACTCTTCCCTCCACTCTTCCCTCCACCCCAGCTGAGGCTTCCACGGAAGGAGAAGACCCCTCCACCTTGGAGCAGGCTGATGCGCCCAGCTGGAGCCAGGTATATATTTAGTAGCCTAAATTGTGATTGTGTGAATATTAATGCTGTAAACGTTAAAATGTGAAACAATTAACACCCTGAACTCAGAATTGTGAAAAAAACTGACAAAAATTCAGCACACTTCTAAAAAGTGTTGGTGCAACATATCGATACATATATAGTGTATACATACATCCAGTAGTGGCAAAAAAAGCGTTAGACAACATTGGTGATCTGCTTGGAAAATGCAGGGGTCCAAATGATAGCCTTTTGGATCTTTTGTAAAATTTAGATGCTCGTTCCTAAGTTTTCAATTAGATGATTGAGGAGGCCAGAAACCACAAAACAGGTGTTTGATTTTTGTTTTTATTTGCACACAGGATGAGCTGACCCAGGATGATGCCGGGACAAGTGGTATGGAGGAGGAGGACATGACCAGCGAGAGCCAGGAGGTGGCTGGGCCCAGCACGAGCCAGAGTGACAGCCAGACCCAATTAAGAAGAAGTCTACCTCCACCCCTGCCCTTACCCCCAAGAAGGCCCAGGAGGATGACCATTGTTGAGGAGGAATCACTCCAACTGATTCGGAAGGCGAGTGCGATTCTCGACAAACCCCCCCTTCCAGAAGAGGCCTATGCCAGCTACTTGTCCAGCAGGTTGCTGGAAATGGAGAGGGGCCAACGGCACCTGTGTGAGGGCCTCATTTCTGATGCAATTAGGGGGGGTTTGAGGGGTGAATTACGAGAATCCACCCGCCTGACCCATGAAGGCCCGACACCAACTTCTCCTCCTCCTCCTCCTCGTCTTCTTCTTCTCCTCCTCCTCCTCCTCCTCCTCCTCCTCCTCCTACCACAAGTCAGCCTCCAAGGAAGCGTGCAGGGAAGACTGCAGGGAAGAGTGCAGGGCAGCGTGGTGGGAAGAGTCGGAAGTGATTGCCTGGCTTCAGTCTGGTCTCACAGAAGACACAGGCTGTTGTAGTGCCACAGCTTGGGGACATAGATGTCATCTGCTGCTGTTCCTGGTCTGTCTGATTCCTGGTCAATCTTCTTGTGCTCCCTATATTGGATGAAATGTGCCCAAGCTTAATTTTTGGCTTCACAAACTTGGTGTCTGCCGTTGGGGCAAAAAGTCTTCACAAAATCTACAAGTGGCTCCAGTGTTGCCTTCCTATTTTGTTTTGCCTTGTTTGTTTTAACCAGAATAAATGGTCATTTAATTTTCATCAAATAATGATATACGTGCTTGTTATTCAAAAACATAGTTTCTTTAGGAGTAGGCAGGTACATGTCTAAACATTCATTTGACAATACAAGTGTAAAGTGCAACTTCAATGGAACTGCAAGTGCAGTCGCTGGAAAGGTGAGGGTTAAGATCTGAATTAAGGGCAAGCTCTGCTGACTCCACAATTGTATCATGTGTAATAACTAATCCTTTTGATAACCAACAAATAATAAAAAATATCTATATAGAGATATATGTATATATATATATATATATATATATATATATATATATATATATATATATATATATATATATATATATATATATATTATATATATTTTTTATACACGTATAGATCTATATATCTATATATATATATATATATATATATATATATGTAGATATCGATATATATTTTTTTGGGCTTATTGAGAAATATAGATATATTTTTCATTTGGTGATTTGGATATCTATATCTATATCTATATCTATATCTATATATATATATATATATATATATATATATATATATATATATATATATATATATATATATATATATATAGATATAGAGATATAGATATATATATATATATATATATATATACAAATATATAACTTCACTAAAGAATGCTGAAGAAAAAACGTTCGGGAGTACTCTGCGTGAATATACAAGCAGCAAGGCAAAATCATTCTTCAAGTACGATAACATACAAATCCCGCTGTCAGAAAAAAAAAAAAAAAAAAAATTCAGCAGCGTGACGATTGTGCGAGCTTCAAAACGAAGGCTAGTTTTACCAGACCGAGCGAGTCCGTGACATAATAGCTACTGAGCATGCGTCCTTTTTGGTACGCCGGACCATACTACACACGACCGGATTATCCGCTGGACTGCCAAGTCCAGCGGATAATTTGAAAACAAAACTTGAAACTTTAGTCCGCCGTACTTTGGCCAAAAAAAGTCCGCCGGCGCCCACACACGAGGGGATTATCCGCTGGACTTCGGTCCAGCATAATCCCGCGGGATAGTCCCTTCGTGTGTACGCGGCATTATCCGCTGGACTTCGGTCCAGCGGATAATCCCGCGGGATAGTCCCTTCGTGTGTACGCGGCATGAAATGTTGCAGAGGCTAAGGCGGCATGATTTGGACAGGGATTGTATGTGGGTCTGAAAGGACAGTTCAGAGTCTAGGATTACCCCTAGCACCCTGGCATGTGGGAATGGACTGATAGATGTGCCATTGATCTTGACTGAGAAGTCAGGGGAAGGGGCACGTGGGGGAGGAAATATTAAGAGCTCCGTTTTAGACAGATTCAGTTTGGGGAAGTGGTTTGACATCCAGACTGATATGTCTGTTAGTAAATCAGTAATGCGTGAGGAGATTGATGGGGTGAGCTGAGGGGCAGAGAGATAGATTTGGGTGTCATCAGCATATAAATGGTAGTGGAAGCCATGTGAGGCTATCAGCTGACCCAGGGAGGACGTGTAGATTGAGAATAGTAGACGTCCAAGGACAGAACCTTGGGGGACCCCAACAGTAAGAGGAGTTGGGGAGGAGGAAGTGGAGCTGTAAGTGACACTGAAGGTGCAATGAGATAGGTAAGATTCGAACCAACGGAGAGCACAGCCATGAGTCCAAGCAAATTTAGTTTTTTGAGTTTTCATGGAAGCAATGTCGGTGAGGGACTGTGACCTTAGGTGAGTAAAAAAGAGTTTTCTGGATAAAAAGAGGCTTTAGCAGGTTTCTTTGTGTAATACTGGTAAATGGATGGGAGGACCAGGTTCGGGAAGAGCTTTGACTTGAGATAAATCTTGAGCTCAACTTCATGCAGACTGATCATATAGTAGATCAGTATAACAAGTAAACTATTCTTTCTTCTGTGTCCCCAGTAGTTATGAATGAAATTGAGAGTTTTTTTTTCACTGAAATTTTGGCAAAAATTGTGCAGCTTTGGTAAAATTTAACAATTTTGTCTAAATGCATTGGAGTCTGTGGCAAAAGGTGGTTTATTCTCATAAAAAGAAGTGTGTGCTGCATTCTAAACTCAGTATATACGGTACATTTATTGAAGATAAAAGTCACATCTACCCACCTAAACTCTTCCTTTTAACATGTTTTGCCCACAATTTAGCTTAATTGTAGACAATTAAGCTTAATTGCGTCAGAAACGTGTTTGAGGGAGGAGGAATTTAGGCACATAGATGTGACTTTGTATCTTAAAAAATGTATACTAAGGCCGCGTACACACGAGCGGACTTTCCCGCGGGATTGTCCGCCGGACTGGAGTCCGCCGGACAATCCACCCGTGTGTGGGCGCCGGCTGACTTTTTCCTCCCAAAAGTCCGGCGGACTAAGTTTTAAGTTCAGACTTAAAATTGTCCGCTGGACTCGCGAGTCCGGCGGACAATCACGCCATCTGTGTGCTAGTCCCTGGGACTTTTGAAATGAACGGACTTGCCGACACACAATCGGAAAGTCCGTTCATTTAGAACGTGACTGCAGGTAGATGGGACTAGCAAAGGCAGTGAATGCCGCCGCGCTAGCCCCGTCACCTGGTATGGATTTAAAGGGGATCCCTATGCCGAAAAAACGGCGTGGGCCCCCCCCCAAATCCATCTCAGACCCTTATCCAAGCATGCAGCCCGGCCGGCCAGGAAAGGGAGTGGGGACGAGTAAAAGCCCCCCCCCTTCTGAGCTGTACCATGCCGCTCGCCCTTAACATGGGGCGGCCACCGAGATACCGGCCCCCCGCCCTATGTGAATGAGTATGGGGTACCCCTACCCATTCACCTAAGGTGTAAAAGTGTAAATAAAAAAAACACAATTTTTTAAAATATTTTATTGCACAGCTCTGGGGGTCTTCTTCCATCTTGGGGGGTCTTCTCGCCGGACTCCTCTGCCCTCTTCTGCTCTTTTATCTAGCTCTTTCACAGTCACAGTCCCGGAGGATGCTGGGACTGTGACATCATATGGGGGCGGGGTCACCATGTGACATGAGGCGGTGGCCCCGCCCCTTGTCCCTAATTAAGTCACAACACCGCGTGTCTCTGACATTCCGGCCAGAGAGAGCGACGAGTCAACATCGGAAGAAGAAGACGACGCAGAAGGCACAGAAGGCGGCAGCGACAGCGGCAAGAACAGAAGAGACCCCCGAAGACCCCCGAAGGCGAAATGAGACCCCCAGACGACGGCGGCGACGAAGAAGAAAGCCGGGCTCCTCCACTCGTGAAAGAGCTAGGTAAAAGAGCAGAAGAGAGCGGAGGAGTCTGGCGAGAAGACCCCCCAAGACAGAAGAAGACCCCCGGAACTGTGCAATAAAATATTTAAAAAATTGTGTGTGTTTTTTTTTTTATTTACACTTTTACACCTTAGGTGAATGAGTAGGGGTACATCGTACCCCATACTCATTCACATAGAGTGGGGGGCCGGTATCTGGGGGCCCCCTTATTAAAGGGGGCTCCCGGATTCCGATAAGCCCCTCGCCCGCAAACCCCCAACAATCAACGGCCAGGGCACCCCCACGCTCGTCCCCACCCCCTTTCCTGGCCGGCCGGGCTGTGTGCTAGGGCTAGAGCGGCGGCATTCACTGCCTTCGCTAGTCCCCTTTAAATCCATACCAGGTAACGGGGCTAGCGCGGCGGCATTCACTGCCTTCGCTAGTCCTGTCTACCTGCAGTCACGTTCTAATTGAATGGACTTTCCAATCGTGTGTCGGCAAGTCCGTTTATGTCAAAAGTCCCGCAGACTTTTGTCCGCCGGAAAAGTCCGGGCGTCTGTGGGCAAGTCCACACGCTCGGAAAGTCCGGGGGACCTCCTCTGGAAAGTCCGGCGGTTTGTCCGCTGGACTAGGTCCGGCGGACAATCCCGTCGGAAAGTCTGAGCGTGTGTACGCCGCATCAGAGTTCTTCTGAAGTGTTATAAAGGACAACAGTAATAAAATGATCAAATCTCGCTCTGAATCTCATGAGATTAGCAGTCAGAGGCACCTGTGCCTTAGAATCTCAAACTGCAATTATACAGCTATAAAACTAAAGTCATAGGACTGCCAAGGCAATGGAAGCCTACTGTTGTTTTTGACTTTCAAGATAGGCAACTATTTAGGGTACTGCTTGTGCACAGTTAACATTTCTTGAGGTTGCCTTGGACATAGCAGATGTACACTTTTTGAGTTCAGGTTCACTTCACGGTACAGCTCACTAATTTAAAGCTGAACTCCAGGAGTAAATATTGTGTTAATACATTCATTATGTGTAGTCTTACTTGAATATTGGTATGCTTTGTGTTTTTGTTCCAGATCCATGCAGTAATTAAATGTGAAACGTTGCCTATGTGTAGGAGCTTCCTGTAATAAAGACCGGTTATTGCCTCTTGTTTCGTTAGATTAGGTGACCCGGCAGAATTTGTAACGGAAGTGACATTCCGTCACCGCCATCTTGCTACACCCCCCCCACTCCACAGTAAGGATACACTGAGAAGGCGGCAAGCGGACATCTTGTTATACCCACCGGACTCTTGCATTTCACACTTATTTTTAACAGTAAATGGAGCTTATATGGTGAAATAGAGTATTTAGAAATCCGACGGACTGTTTAGATGTTGAATTTTAAAAGCCTGTTGATCTCACAGGTTTGCTAATGTAACAGAACACTGCTGCTTTTATAATTCAACAGTCTGTCAGATTTCTAAATACTGTATTTCCCCATCCCTTTATTGTTAAAAATAAGTGTGAAATGCAAGACTCCGGTGGGTGTGACAAGATGTCCGCTGGCCGCCTTCTCACTGTATCCTTACTGTGGATGAGTGCGGTGTGTAGCAAGATGGCGGCGACGGAACGTTACTTCCGTTACTAAATCTGATGGGTCGCCTAATCTGACCAAACACCTCTCTCTCTCCTTGTGCAGGGTGACTGGTAGTGTCCCCGCCCTCTCCTGTAGTTTTCTGCAGGCAGCCTGCAGTGGATGGGGCCTGCTGAGTCCCTCCCACAGCTCTGCTCTCTGCACAGGGTATGTACAGCACAAGATAATACATGGGTTTGCAAAGGCATTTGGTGCACACATCTGGATTTACAGCCCTTTGTGGTTATTGAGGAATGCATTTACTGTAAGCAAAAGTTTTTGTGCCTTTTAAGCTTTAGGGCCTGGTTCCCACTGATCTGACATGTGCTCCGACTTCCAAAACACAAGTTCCATGACATGTCAAAATCGATGGTTTCCTATGAAAGCCATCTTAACAGGTTTGACTTGTGTCGGTCCGACTTTGAAAATGTTCCCTGTAATACTTTGGTCTGACTTGGGCACGATTTTAGCCCATTGATTTGAATGGAAGTGGGGATCATTATCTTAACTAATCAGACTTGTAGCATGTGACTTGTGCCCTGAGGAACTTGAGGGGGAACCCCATGCCAAAATTAAAAAAAAAAAAACGGTGTCCCCCGCTGAACCATACCAGGCCCTTCGAGTCTGGTATTGATTTTGAGGAGAAACCCTATGCCAAAAATGTTTTTATTAAATGGCTTGGGGTGCCCCCCCAAATTCCAAACCAGACCCTTATCTGAGCACACAGCCCCGCAGGTCAGGAAAGGGGGGGACCAGCAAGCGCCCCCCTCTTCTTCCCCACTCCTGGACCATACCAGGGAACATGCCCTCAACATGAGGGGGTGGGTGCTTTGGGGCACGGGGGGCTCTGCACCCTCCCCACCCCAAAGCAACTTGCCTCCCCTTTTCTGACCTGCCGGGCTGCGTACTCGGATAAGGGTCTGGTATGGATTCTGGGGGGACCATACGTCTACGCTGTTTAAAAAAAATTATTGGAGTGGGGTTTCCCCTCAAAATCCATACCAGGCCGAAGGGTCTGGTATGTTCTTGGGGGGGGGGGGGGATCCCATGCCATATTTTCTTTTTCAATTTTGCCATGGGGTTTCCCCTCAAGATCCTCAGAGCACAAGTCACATGCCACAAGTCGGATCAGTTAAGCTGATGATCCCGACTTCCATTCAAATCAATGGGCTGAAATTGTGCCCAAGTCTGACCAAAGTAGTGCAGGAAGTTGGACCGGTTAAGACGGCTCTGGAAATCTATACCACACTCTGGCCTGGTATGGATCTGGGGGGGGGGGGGACACCACACGTTTTTTTTTTTTTTTTATAAATTCGGCGTGAGATTTCCTCCATACCAGAAGCAAAGGAATTGTTTTGATTTGTCAAAGGACAAGTGGCAATCATCTCAAATTTGGATCCCATTCATTGAAGTCGCATGGAAGTCGGACATGAAATAGCAGGGCCGATTGGTTTGGAAGTCATACTACTTTTGTGTCAGATCAGTATTAAAGACAGATTTTTTTAAGAAACAATGCTTACCTGCTCTGTGCAGCTTGCTATGGGGGCACCCAAGCAGGATCACTCCTGAACCGCTGCTCTGTGGGTCCATTCACCCACCCTTACCCCTGCTTTCTCCTAATTGGTTTACTGGCTGTGATTGACAGTAGTGGGAGCCAGTGTCTCAGACAATGAGAAGGAAGTGACTCGGGAAAGCTGCAGCTCTCATGCACATCACTGGATTGAGATCGGGCTCAGGTAAGTATTGGAGGGGGAGGGGTGCTGAGGGGCTGCTGCACAGAATGTTTTTTACCTTTATGCATAGAATGATAGAATGCATAGCCTTTACAACCACTTTAAAAACTAAACTTACCATACCAAGTTTTAACTCTTCTCATTCAGCTTTCTTGCATGAAGTTGGTCTGTATAGGCAAATTGGGGCACTTTTTATTATTATTGAGCCACTTTGTATTCATGCACAAGTTGTTATTATTTCCCCTAACACCTTTATATAGTGTTCACCTCTGCTGTGCCCATGCATTGTTCTTATTGCCTGTATATTGTGATATAATTTTTTGGGAGCTTTTGTTATATTACAGTTTTTTTTTTTTTTTTTTTAAACTGTGAAAGATGGCATATGGTGTAAATTGTGTGAAATCTTTGAAAAAGTCATATTCTAAGTGCTTGCCTAGTCTTGCAGGGTACCTACTGGGTGATGCCAGCTATTTCTCAGAGCTGTGAAAAAAAGCTCAATTATTTTGTATTTTGCCACCAGTTCTTGAAAGGCACAGTGTACTACAGATGTCTGTTTACAGTCTTTTTGCCTGTAGGGTTAGTCTGTTTCAGTCCTTTACATTCTCTATAGCTGTAATTAAATTACATTTATTTTGAAGCAGCTGCTGGCTTCCCTGTTTTCATTGTGTGCTGCCAGAGCTAATTATTTCAAGAACACATATAGCATGAAGATCTCCTTGTTATAGAAGAGGCTTCTGTCTGGGTCCTATGTCTTGAGACAGTTGGGATTGGTTTATCTACCTTTCCACCTGCTCATAGCTTTCTCAGATTGGCCAGCTCCTCTTGGGTATACTTGACTGCGGAGAAGCATAGGCTTAAAGCCATAATTATGTTAACAAATAACCTTGTAAAGCCAGATTACGTTGGAAAGGGGAAAAAAAAATCACAACTTTTTTGACAGTTCCAACAAATCAAATTAAAGCAGAGTTCCACCCAATTTTGAGAGGTGGTCTTAAGCGAAAGACCACCTCTCCACCCCTCGTTTTTGGATATTTTTACTTTCTCTCGTACCTTTTTAGAAGTACTAAGAGTACTTCCAATCCAGCCGGGCCACGGCCAAGGACGTCACATCCTCTTTTGCGGCGAGCCCCCCCCCGGTGTCTTCTGGGAGATGTGTATGGCCATTCACAAAGCTCCGCGTGACTCGCGCATGCGCAGTCGGAAATCGTCAGCGAAGCCACAAGACACCACTGCAGGTTTCCCTTAATTGGAATGCTGGACGGATCGGCCTGGGGGGGGGGGGGGGGCGACATTGCGGGCTCCCTGGACAGGTAAGTGTCCTTATATAATTTGGCCTGAACACTGCTTTAACCAGTGCCAGTCAAAAATGCGAACAGTAACTTGACATAGTCCAAAAGACCTGTTCCTACCATGAGTGGCAGATAGGCATTACATACCTCCCAACTGTCCCTGATTTGGAAGTCCCTCTATCCCTCATTCCTCCTCATTTGTCACTCATTTTGGTCCGATCTCTATAGTTGTATATAAAATGCACTTTTTTTCTTTTAAAAAGTGTTTCACAGTACTAAACCTTTCATCTGATTCCTAAATTGCTGCATTTGTAAATTTCAAAAGCCAATATAAAGGAATATTAGTGGTAAAAAAATAGCACTTATGGGTTTAACCAATCTTGTTTTTTTTGTATAATTCTCCTTTAAGGGGGCGTGGCAAGGGGGTGTGTCCTACGCCTACATACTTTTGCTAATAGGTGTCCCTCGTTCCCATCTCAAAAGGTTGGGAGGTATGCTTTATGCCGCGTACACACGAAGGGACAATCCCGCGGTATTATCCTCTGGACTCAAGTCCAGCGGACAATCCCCTCGTGTGTGGGCGTCGGCGGACTTTTTGGCGCCAAAGTCCGGCGGACCAAAGTTTTAAGTTTGGTTTTAAAATTATCCGCTGGACTTGGCAGTCCGGCGGACAATCCCGCCGTTAGTAGGCTAGTCCGCCGGACTTTTTAAATGAACGGACTTGCCGCTCATCGGCAAGTCCGTTCATTTAGCACGTGACTTCAGGTTACGTAGCTAGCGTAGGCAGTAAATGCCGGCGCGCTAGCTCCGTCACCTGGCATGGATTTAAAGGGAATCCCCACGCCGAAAAACGGCGTGGGGTCCCCCCCAAATCCATCTCAGACCCTTATCCGAGCACGCAGCCCGGCTGGCCACGAAAGGGGTGGGGACGAACGAGCGCCCCCCCCTCCTGAGCCGTACCAGGCCGCGTGCCCTCAACATGGGGGTGCCCTGGGGAAAGGGGGGCCGTGCGGCCCCCCCACCCCAAAGCACCTTGTCCCCATGTTGATGAGGACAAGGGCCTCTTCCCGACAACCCTGGCCGTTGGTTGTCGGGGTCTGCGGGCGGGGGCTTATCGGAATCTGGGAGCCCCCTTTTATAAGGGGGCCCTCAGATCCCGGCCCCCCACCCTATGTGAATGAGTATGGGGTACTATGTACCCCTACCCATTCACCTAAGGTGTAAAATGTAAAGTAAAAAAACACACACACTTTTGAAAAAATATTTTATTGCACTGCTCCGGGGGTCTTCTTCCGTCTTGGGGGTCTTCTCGCCGGACTCCTCCGCTCTCTTCTGCTCTTTTACCTAGCTCTTTCACGAGCGGAGAAGTCCGGCTACCTTCTTCGTCGTCGCCGCCGTCGTCTGGGGGTCTCGATCCGCCTTCCGGGGGTCTTCCGGGGTCTCTTCTGTTCTTGTGGCGGTCGTCGTTTTCCGCGCCGCCGGCGCCTCTTCTTCTTCTTCTTCTTCCGATGTTGACCCGTCGCTCTCTCTGGCCGGAATGGCAGAGCCGCGCTGTGCTGGGACTTATATAGGGACATGGGGACAGGGTCACATGCTCATGTCACATGGTGACCCCGCCCCCTTGTGATGTCCCAGTCCCAGAGGATGCTTGTTCGTCCCCCCCCTTTCCTGGCCGGCCGGGCTGCGTGCTCGGATAAGGGTCTGAGATGGATTTGGGGGGGACCCCCACGCCATTTTTCGGCGTGGGGTTTCCCTTTAAATCCATGCCAGGTGACGGAGCTAGCGCGCCGGCATTTACTGCCTACGCTAGCTACGTACCTGAAGTTACGTTCTAAATGAACGGGCTGCTCCGTGTGTGGGCAAGTCCGTTCATTTTCAAAAGTCCCGCGGACTTTGTCCAGCGGATTGTCCGCCAGAGAAGTCCGGGCGTGTGTGGGCAAGTCCACACGCTCGGAAAGTCCGGCGAAGCCAGCTGGAAAGTCCGGCGGATTGTCCGCTGGACTAGGTCCGCCGGGAAAAGTCTGCACGTGTGTACGCGGCATTAGACTGACTCAACTTCCACTCAAGGGCTTAGCCCAACATTATTTGCTGGAAATTTCAAACTGCGGATAAAGCTGTAACAATCACCCTTAAAGTGTTACTAAACCCAGAACCTGCATTCACTATATCTGGTCTCCCACAGTACACAGAACATGAAAATGCAATAGTTTTAGTAAATATAAACTGCTAAATGCCTTTTCTCATCAGCAGTATATAGCAGTCTTGTGACAGTGTCTGGTTAGAGCTTGTAGGAGGAGTTTTTATTCTCCCCTGATCTTGTCTGGACAGTGCTGATTGGCCCTGTGCTGATCACATGCACCCTCCCCAAAAAAATAACTTTCTAGCAATACACACTAAACTGAGCATGTGCAGCCTCACTCCTAATGCTCTGTTCTATCAAGAGATGGGTTGGAGTCAGTTAAATAAGGAAAAGTTAAAGAGGAATAAGTTAAAGAGGAGGATCAGAGAAAAGAAATAAAAAACGCAGAGGTGATCAAATACCACCAAAAGAAAGCCATATTTGTCGGGAAAAAAAGTACATCAAGTTTTTTTGGGTACATCGTCGCACGACCGCACAATTGTCAGTTAAATTAATGCAGTGCCCTATCAAAAAATGGCCTGGTCATGAAGGGGGGGGGGGTAAACCTTCTGGAGCTGAAGTGGTTAATAAGGTACATGGAGCAAACCCTTCAAGACATCAAGCTTTGGTAAGACAGGAGATAATGATATGATCTCTTGTGTGGTTATCAGATTGGATAGATAAATAAATATTTACTGAAGACGTGTCCTATCTTTCTGGTCTTCTACTTTCTCTGTCAGATACAACAACATGTTTCATTGATAGATTTGACAGAGGATTTTCTTCTAGCTTTCATCTAAGTGTAGCACACTCTTGATGGGTGAGGAAGAGGTAAAGTAGAAAAAGAAAGAGAGATTGCAAGAGGAACAAAGAGGAAAGAAAGAGAGCGAGGGAGCATGCTCTGACTCCAAATTATATGAAGATGTTAAACTCCAGGCAACTAAACTAAAAAATTATCCCTATCAGCAGTGCCAGGACAAGGTCATTTAGAGCCCAGGGCAAACTTGCCAAACTGTGCCCCCCCCCCCCCGAGATGTATAAGCATTGTGTCAGCAACCCCCCCCCCCCCCCAAAAAAAATAAGCACCAATCTGCATGCTTGCCCCCTAAGTGTAAATCCCCCACCCCCAGTACAAATCCTCCCTCCCAGCTAAAATCTTTGCCCCCCATCCCCCTCCAAGTTCAAATCCTCTCTCTACCCAAATCTCCCCAGCACAAATCCCCCCCCCCAAAAAAAATCACCCCTGTAAGAACAAAACCTCTACCCCTCAAATTTGCGCTCCAAACACAAATCCTCTCCACCCCCCACTCCAAATTCCCCCTCCTAGCACAAATCCCCCCCAAATCACCACTCCTAGCACACACACCCAAATTGCCCTGCCTAAAACAATTCTTACCCCTTATGCCGCATACACACAATTGGACTTTCCGGCAGACTAGGTCTGGTGGACCAGAATCAGACAATTTGATGGTGTCTGGGCACCAGTGGACTTTTTTTCCCCCCAAAAGTCAGACGGACCTAGAAATAAAACATGTTTCAAATCTTTCAGACGGACTCGAGTCCGGTCGAAAAATCCGTTCGTCTGTGTGCTAGTCCGACGGACGAAAACCGACGCTAGGGCAGCTATTGGCTACTGACTATGAACTTCCTTATTCTAGTCCGGTCAACATCATCACGTTCGAATCCGTCGGACTTTGGTGTGCTTGTGTGTGGCCAAGTGCGTTCGTTCGAAAACTCCGTCGGAACTCCGCTGGAAGTCCGTCGGGAAGACCTTAGGACCTAGTCCGTCGGAAAGTCCAGTCGTGTGAAAGCGGCATTACTGTAACCCAAATCCCCCCCAATCCCTCCCAAAAAAAAATCTCCACCCCCCCCATCTCCTTGTGACGTCCCCCTCCCCCAGCTCATATCCTAGATAGCAAGCAATTGTGCTGCAAGTTTGAAAATGAGTTGCTAAGCTATTGCTAGACCTGCCAGGCTTCACAAGTTTGTTGCACGATTGCAGCAAGTCCGCATTGAATGACTCCAGATCAACTTTCTTTGCAAACATTTTTGCAATAGACATGTGCATGACGGAAAAATGTGTTTTGTTTTCTTTAGATTCGTTAATTACCGTATTTATCGGCGTATAACACGCACCCCAAGTTTAGGAGGGCATTTTAAGGAAAAAAAGTTTTAGGAGGGAAGTTTAGGGAAAAAAAAAACTTACATTTAAGCGTCATTTGCAGCTTGCCCAGCGTCATTTGCAGCCTTGCCCAGCGTCATTTGCAGCTTGTCCAGTGTCATTGTAGCTTGCCCAGTGTCATTGCAGCTTGCCAGCGTCATTTGCAGCCTTGCCCGCGTTTAAATTTCCCGCCGCCGAGACAGACCGATCGCGGTCCCGCCGCCCTGCTGTTTCCCGGAGCGAGCGCAGGGAGGCGGGACTACGAGCGGAGCCGAACAGTCGGCTCGGTCTTTTCCGGCGGCGCTTTGGTTTTTTCCGGTGGCGATTCGGTCTTTTTCTGCTGCACTCGCTATTTTTCGGCGCCGCTTGCTATTTTTGTCACTTTTTTTGGGGGGGTATCGGCGTATAACAGGCACCCGCGACTTTCCCCCGATTTTAAGGGGGAAAAGGTGTGTGTTATACGCCGATAAATACGGTAAGTTATTTAGTTGTGTTAAATTTGTTTGATTTGTTCCATTTGTTATTGGGGTTCGTATTCGGTATTCCTATTCAGAATTAGTTTTGTCTTTTTTCAAATTTTCTTGGAATTTACAGATTTTTTTCGATTCAAACCATTTAAATCAGTAAATTTTGAATCGGTCTAATCAAAAATATATATAGATATATATATTTTATTTGAATGCGGCAAAGTGAACAAACAAAAGATCTTCATTAAATTATTACAATGACTCTTTAAATCACAAAAACAGCATTATGTTGTGCAATAGTTATCCCACCACAGGGGTCACTGTGACTTGCAGAATTCATGCTGTAGACTCACCACTGCAACTTTGCTCTTGTTAAAGACTTGCAACGCAAATTTGCTACAAATTGTAAAAGAGTCAACTAGAACTTGTGCTTCAAGTGCTCTGCAAGTGTACAACTTGCCAGTGAAAATGTGCAGAAAAATAACAGACTTACAATTCAACACTGCCACAAATTTGTGACAAGTTATCCTTGCTATCTGGGATGATACCACAGTGCCCAGGGCAGTCGCCCCTCCTACCCACCCCTGCCTATTAGTGGGGGCTGTGCCTAAAATGTAAAGGTTAATGGCTTTTTTTGTCTAGGGGAGAGAAGAAAAAGGTTTACTCACCTGATCCTCCGGCTGTGGACTGTCCTTTAGTGTCTTCATGAGCAATGCAGGAATGTGGAGCCTGCTTTTGTTGTGATGACATATGCACCTCCAGACCACTGGAGCTTGGGGGGAGAAGATGCTGTGGGAACTGCATGCAGGTCTCCAAACCCTTTGTTGATTTTATGTGGCCCTTGGGGCACTGTTTCATCCACTGATACCAACAATGGGGCATAATTTGCCCCCACTGAGACCAGTGAAGGGGCACAATTCTTTCCAATGACACCAAAGATGGGGCACAATTCCTCCCAATAATACCAACAATTGGGCCCAATGACGGTGGGCACAATTCCTCCCAATGATACCAACAATAGGGCCCAATGACAGGGCACAATTCCTCCCAATGATACCAACAATAGTGCCCAATGACGGGCACAATTCTTCCCAATAATACCAACAATAGGGCCCAATGACGGGGCACAATTCCTCCCAATAATACCAACAATAGGGCCCAATGACGGGGCACAATTCCTCCCAATAATACCAACAATAGGGCCCAATGACGGGGCACAATTCCTCCCAATGATACCAACAATAGAGCCAAATTACACCAATGATGGGGCATTGTTTTTTTTCCCCACTGACATCGGGACCTTTTCTACTACCAATGGCCATGATCCGGCCCCCCTAAAGTCCGAAGGACAGTAAACTGGCCCCCTGTTTAGAAAGATTGCAGGCCCCTCCCCTAGACCAAAATGAGCAATTGGCCCTTGTAGTGCAGGCACAACCCCATTGCAAAGGATCATTTTTTAGTTGCCAGGAGTTGGGTTTTAAAGGAAGTCTCCATTGTCAAGGGAAATGTTACCACATAGGACAGAAAAGGAATAAGCATAGTAAGCAATAGGGGGAATTTACTAAAACTGGAGCAGACTAAATCTAGTAACCAATTACCTTCTAGCCTCAGCTTGCTCAGTTAAGGTTTAGAAATGAGATAGCAGCTGATTGTTTGCCATGCACTCCAGATTCTCTCTGGTCCAGTCTTAGGCAGGTCATACGTTTTGCGATTTTCTTTCCTTCAACCATGGGTTGACGGAAAGCAAATTGCTTGATTCCTCTATCACAGTCAGTGTCCATGGAGGAATCTCCCTTGCAGCAATATTGTATTTCACCAGCAGGGAGCAAGGGGAGCCGTCTCTACTGGCAGCACACAATGATCACTGTTGGTGGCTATAAAGATGCATGCACCACTGTGTAGTGAAAGCTATCAGAAAGCTTCTATGTTCACCACGTGGGCCATTACCTGTAGTTGGATGGACTCTTACCAGAATCAATGGACTCTATTACGGAGTCAAGTTGGCCTGCGAACAGTGTCCTAGTGTTCAATGATAAGACCCAGGTGATTACATCAGATCCTAATGATATCTCAGATTCCCCAATGCTCCACGCCTCTTGTTACCATGCTCGGTAACAAGAGGCGTGGAGCAGGAGAGCAGGACGGGTGTGCTGAGCCGCAGGACTAAAGCCCCATACACACGGTCGGATTATCCGATGGATTCTGTCCTATCGGACAATGTTGTCGTAAATTCCGACTGTGTGTAGGTACCATCGGACAGTGTACGTCGGATTGTCCGACGGACAAAGTCCTATCTCCTGCTGGATAGATTTTTCGACAACAAAGTCCGATCACACCAAATCCGATCGTGTGTAGCGTAGTCCGACGGACAAAGTGCTACGCATGCTCAGATCACATTACAAGACCAAATCTATTGGCTACTAGCCTCTACGTAGTCCCGTCATAGGCAACAAACGTCACCACGTTCAGAATGATCGGATTTTCCGACAACTTTGTCCGACCGTGTGTATGCAACACCAACATCGGACAAAGTACGACAGACATGATCCGACGGACCTGGTCCTCGGATAATCCGAGCGTGTGTATGGGGCATAAGAATCCTGCAATATCATTGTTGTCATGTATATTCAATAAACCATTAGGAAATCAGAGTCTCCACTCTAAATTATCCCAAAGGTGTTCTATCGGGTTGAGATTAGGACTCTGTGCAGGCCAGTCAAGTTCCTCCACCCAAACTCACTCATCTATGTCTTTATGGACCTTGCTTTGTACCCTGGTGCGCAGTCACAATGGAACAGGAAGGGGCCATCCCCAAATAGTTTCCTCAAAGTTGGGAGCATGAAATCATCCAAAATGTCTTGATATGCTGACGCCTTAAGAGTTCCCTTCACTGGTACTAAGGGGCATTGCCCACACCATAATCCCCCCTCCACCAAATGATTTGGGCCAGTGCACAAAGCAAGATCCATAAAGACATGAATGAACGAGTTTGACCTCAACCCGATAGAACACCTTTAGGATGAATTAGAGCGGAGACTGCGAGCCAGGCCTTCTTGTCCAAAAACTGTGCCTAACCTCAAAAATGTGCTTCTGGAAGAATGGTCAAACATTCCCATAGACACACTCCTAAACCTTGTGGCCATCCTTCCCAGAAGAGTTGAAGCTGTTATAGCTGCAAAGTGTGGGCCAAATTAATATTGAACCCTTGTCAGGGCTGTCGGCTAATTGCCAGCTCCCATCTCTCTCCACAGTTACTCAGGTGTTGATGATCCTGCTCATCAGTCCTGCCTACTTAAGCCATCCCGTCCAGAGGAGCTCTGCCTTCGCCTTGGTCACATCACAAGAAACTTTCTCCTGCTTTCCTGCTTAAAGACTGGCTTTGCTGACATCCCTTCTGGCTCCGGATCCTGCTTGCTGTTCCACTACTTGATCCCTGACATTCTGGCTTGGCTGACTATCCATTCCGGTTTCTGAACTCTGGCTATGTTTTGACTACGTTTGTTCTTACTTTTATTATTAAACAAGTGCGATTTAACTGTACTTCTGTCTCGGTCTGGTTTCATGGTTTCTGACAACCCTATGGACTAAGACTGGGATGCCATTTAAGTTCATGTGTGTGTAAAGGCAGGTGTCCCAATACTTTTACAATACAGTATAGTGTATCATGAGGATCGGAGGTAATCAACTGGATCTTAGCATCGAACACTAGGACACTGTTTGCAGGCCAACACGACTCTGTAATAGATCTGGTAAGAGTCCACCCAACTAATGGTGATGGCCCACATGGTGAACATATACGCTTTCTGATAGCTTTCACTACAAAGTGGTGCACGCATCTTCAATATGGGACTGTTGTATTCATCTTTGCACATTTAAAATGGACTTACAATATTTTTTGTCATAGTTTTTTACTTTATTGATAGGTTTATCTTACCTGCAATGTAGTGTTCAGAGATATCTGGGACGTAGTTATGATCTCTGGTAGAGGTGCTTGGATGGCAAAGCTAGCTATCAAACATTAAAAATCATCTGGCAGAAAAAGCCATTCACATTTATTTGTTTCATCTGTGTATTTGGAGGTTTGCCTATCATGGAATCGAATGAGGAAATCCATTTAGAACACACATTTTCTTCCTGTCAGACTCATCACTGGTGTTTTACCCTCAGCGATGGATCTAATACTAAACAGAGCGATAATATGTATTTTATAGCATATAATTTAACAAAAAAATGGAAGTCAATGTTGCTTTATGGCACCATTAGAGCGTTCATCTCAGACAGGAAAATGGTTAACTCCAGCCCCGCAGTTACCTTCTGTAAATTATCCGTCATTAAGGACTTGTCAGATAAGATGTATGTGATTGACATTTTCTCTGTTTGCAACAAATTTATATTACATCTGCCCAAGGCTTCTTCTGACACTGATTACAGCAGATTGTCACCTGCCACCTTTCCGGGGAGCTCAAGCCGCGTACGTATCGGGAAAGAATCTTTATTACTGAGGAAAGGCATTGTACACAAACTCCGGATTTGGCATGGCCAACCGATACAAGAGCAAAAGCCACCCCATTGCTCCAGTGGCAGGAAACAATGCCAGAACGATTAACCACTTTAAGACCAGCCTCGTTTTGGATTTTAGGTGTTTACATGTTTAAAACAGTTTTGTTTTTTTTGCTAGAAAAAAAAACTTAGAACCCCCAAACCATTATATATTGTTTTTTTTCTAAAAAAAAACACCCCCAAACATTATATATTGGTTTTTTTCTAACACCCTAGAGAATAAAATGTCGGTCGTTGCAATACTTTTTTTCACACCGTATTTGCGCAGCGGTCTTGCAAGCACACTTTTTTTGGAAAAAATTCACTTTTTTGAATAAAAAAATAAGACAACAGTAAAGTTAGTCCAATTTTTTTATATATTGTGAAAGATAATGTTACGCCGAGTAAATTGATACCTAACATGTCACGCTTCAAAATTGCGCCCGCTCGTGGAATGGCATCAAACTTTTACCCTCAAAAATCTCCATAGGCGACGTTTAAAAAATTCTACAGGTTGCATATTTTGCGTTACAGAGGAGGTCTATGGCTATAATTATTGCTCTCGCTCTACCGATCGCGGCGATACCTCACATGTGTGGTTTGACCACCGTTTTCATATGCGGGCGCTACTCACGTATGCGTTCGCTTCTGCGCACGAGCTCGTCGGGACGGGGCGCTTTAAAAAAATATTTTTTTGTTTTTCTTATTTATTTTTCTTGATTTTATTTATTTTTACACTGTTTTTTAAAAAAAATTTAATTGGCTCACTTTTATTCCTATTACAAGGAATGTAAACATTCCTTGTAATAAAAAAAAGCATGACAGGTCCTCTTAAATATGAGATCTGGGGTCAAAAAGTCCTCAGATCTCATATTTGGACTTCAATGAAAAAAAAAAAAAAAAAATGTCATTTAAAAAAATGACATTTGAAAATTCCTCTTTAAGAGGTATGGGCGGAAGTGACGTTTTTGACGTCGCTTCCGCCCTCCTATGGTATAGAGATGAGTGGCGGCCATCTTAGCGTCACTCATCTCTAGACACAGGAGGGGAACGGACCCGATCGCCTCCGCCGCTGCCGACGGTTCCGGTAAGCGGCGGAAGGCGCGGGAGAGCGGCGGGAGGGGGGGGGCACCTCTCCCGCCGCCGATAACGGTGATCTCGCGGCGAATCCGCCGCGATGACCACCATTATCGGACAGCCGACCGGCGCCTGAAGAGATGGATACCTCGGTTGTGGCAGCAGCTGCTGCCGTTACCGAGATATCCCTCTTCAAAAAAGGGACGTACATCGTCGTGCGCCGGTCGGAAAGTGGTTAATAGACATGTGTTTAAGAGACACGGAAAATCACGAATCGAAAAAAAAAGTTACGAATGTACAAATTTTTTCGTTCAATCCATTCGAAGCACGTTAAGCAGCGCCATTGTAAGAGACACGGAAAATTCCGAATAAAAAATAAAAAAAAAAAGTTACGAATGTACGAATTTTTTCGTTCAATCTATTCGAAGCACGTTAAGCAGCGCCATTGTAAGGGACACAAAAAATTACCAATTCAACAAAAAAAAAAGTCACGAATGTACGAATTTTTTCGTTCATTTTCGTTGTTTCTGTTTTCGTTTTTCGGATTTTTCATTCGTACATTCGTTGTTTCTAGTTTGTTTGTTCGGATTTTCGTTATTTTCGGATTCGTTCAATTCGAACGATTCGTTATTCGTTAAAACTTTTGCGAAACCTTCGTTCATTCGTACGAAAACGAACGAACGAACGAAAATAACGAAAAAAAAAAAGAAAAACAAAAAAAAACGAAATGAATTGCACATGTCTAATTATTAATAGGACTCATTCACATGTGGTGTACCCCAATTCTCTGTCCTGGGACCAATTCTGTTTATTATTTATTATTATTATTTAAGGTACTATATAGCACCATCAATTTATGCAGCGCTTTACATATACATTGTACATTCACATCGGTCCCTACCCTCAAGGAGCTTACAATCTAAGGTCCCTAACTCACATTCATATACAGGGGGTCCCCGGGTTACGAACCCGTTAGGGACTGTCCTCCTGTTTGTAAATCGGAAATGTTCGTAAGTCGGCCGCGCATGTGCAGAACGACAATTACGGACATTTCCGATGTTTCGTCGAATGCCGTTCTGCGCATGCGCTGCAAATTACGGACATTTCCGATGTTTGCCGTCATTTTCCGAGGCTCCGTCTGGCCGCGCATGCGCAGAGTGGCCGAGGGGCCACGCAAAATGGCAGAGGGTCCCCGCAGCACCCGGTTCGTAAGTAGGAGAGGTTCGTAGGTCGGGCTTTCGTAAGTCGGGGACCCCCTGTACTAGGGCAAATTTAGATAGAAGCCAATTAACCTACCAGCATGTCTTTGGAGTGTGGGAGGAAACCGGAGGAAACCCACGCAGGCACAGGGAGAACATGCAAACTCCAGGCAGGTATTTAAACTTATTTATTCATGAATGACATAGAGGATGGTATACAGTATCTCACACAAGTGAGTACACCCCTCACATTTTTGTAAATATTTTATTCTATCTTTTCATGTGCCAACACTGAAAAAAATACACTTTTCTACAATGTAAAGTAGTGAGTGTACAGCTTGTATAACAGTGTAAATTTTCTGTCCCCTCAAAATAACTCAACATACAGCCATTAATGTCTAAACTGCTGGCAACAAAAGTGAGTACACCCCTAAAGGGCCGTACACACGATCCGAAAATCGGACGAAAAACACCGCTTTCGACGCAATTGTACAATAATCGGATCGTTAGTACAGAGCTTTCGAGAGCCGATCACGACAGTCCATCCGATATTATTTGATCGGACAAGCGCAAATTTTTTTCTCATACTATACCAGATCGTACGATTTTCATTTAGTTAGTACAGTTGTCGTCCGAAAATACAATACAAATACACTACAACACATGACATCACTTCCGATTTTTTTTTTTCTGTCGTACGAGAATTTTCGTGACTTTAGTAACCTATTCAATTTCTACTTGCGACTAAAGCGAAAAAAGTCGGACGGTCTGTCATTCGATTTCCAGATCGTGTGTATGGGGCATAAGTGAAAATGTCCAAATTGGGCCCAATTAGCCATTTTCCCTCCCCGGTGTCATGTGACCTGTAATGCCCCATACACACGGTCGGATTTTCCGATGGATTTTGTCCTATCGGACAATGTTGTCAGAAATTCCTACCGTGTGTATGCACCATCGGACAGTTTCCATCGGATTGTCCGACGGACAAAGTTCTATCTCCTGCTGGATAGATTTTCCGACAACAAAGTCCGATCACACCAATTCCGATCGTGTGTAGCGAATTCCGACGGACAAAGTGCCACGCATGCTCAGATCACATTACAAGACCAAAGCTATTGGCTACTAGCCTCTACGTAGTCCCATCGTAGGCAACAAACGTCACCACGTTCAGAATGATCGGATTTTCCGACAACTTTGTCCGACCGTGTGTATGCAACACCAGTGTCGGACTAAATCCGTCGCACCAAATCTGATGGATTTGGTGGTCGGATTTTCCGACCGTGTGTATGGGGCTTTAGTGTTACAAGGTCTCAGGTGTGAATGTGGAGCAGGTGTGTTCTATTGAGATAATCATTATCATAATTTCATGTTTAAACCATTATTTTCGACATTGATATATATTTCAAACATGAAGGTTATTTTCTTTAATATCATATAAAATGTATGTGATTTCTGAGAGGGATACATAGGCACTGTTTACCTAGAGAGGGGGGAGACTTCAGTAGTGTGGCAGCATTATCCGAGGCACCTGAAGGCAATCCCCCCACGGCGGACACGGGAAGCACCTTGTACCACTGAATTTTAAATTTATATAGTTTACAGATAGTATGGTATATCTTCTGACAATTATCTATAAGGTGTGCAGTGCAAAGAAAAAACACAAGAAAAAAAAAAGAAAAGGTGGGAAGAGAGGGCAAGAGATGGGGGAGGGGGTAAGAAGGGGTAAAGGAGAGAAGTGCCTGCAGGTGGCCAGGCCCGTACGGCGTACGGACCTCATGTCTCCCTCTTCTATAAGTTCATGTTCACTTCAATGACCATAAACTCATAGCAGAATTGTTCAGCAGACTCTGCTGAACAATTCTATAACTTTGATAAGCGAATTACAACCCGCTGATCAGTTATTAACCTCAAATGTGACAGCCCAATCCCCCAAACCCACCCATGCCGCCGCGTCCCTGCCCCCAACCCGCTGATCAGTTATTAACCTCAAATGTGACCGCCCAATCCCCCAAACCCACCCATGCCGCCGCGTCCCTGCCCCCCTGTTTCTCCACCTCCCACCACTCCCTTCCACCTAAAACTACTCCTCACTCTTCTTTACTATCCCCTTCATCCCCTTCTTCCCCCCAGCACTGGGGCTTGGGGGGATCTAGATATGTACCCCCGCCAGTCACATCACCCCCGTATTGCCCCGCACCCGATCTATGCCTACTCCGGTGGCATCCCTCCTTCCCCTCCCGCCGCCTGCAGCTTCTGCCTGCACTGAGCTCCGGTAAGCTGTCAGGCTGGGGAGTGTGGCGGGGGGAGGGGAGCGGTGCAGGTAAGGGTGAAGTTAGGGCTTGGGGGGGCTTGGTAAACATGTGTTTACTAAGCTCCCCCCGTAGTACAGTGGACATAGGCAGCGATCGCTCCTATAGCCACTGACAGCTGATAAATAGTAAACCGCAAGAGTTACTATGTATCAGACTGTAATTTTATGAATGAATAATCTCTATACAGATTCCTTATTCATTCAAGTAAAGTGCTGCAGAGAAAAGGAACTATCTTCAGTCCCTTTCTCTGTCTCAAAAAAAAAAAGAGATATGGGGGTCTGTTTAGACCTCTGACATCTCACCACAAGACCCCCCCCCATAAAAAGAAAGAAAAAATAACAAAAAAAAAAGTAAAAAGTAAAATAAAAAACACAAACATAATAAGACCCCCCAGGTCCGCCAGCACTCAACCTCTCCACGGTGGCGGTTCCCCTGCCTGCACTCACCCATACACGGCCTCCTCAGCTTCTCCTCCCGACCAACCCGATCCATCCTGATTGGCCAGGAGGAGAAGCCGGAAGACCATAGCAGCCTCAAGCTCTGATCATGTAGACGTATGAGTCCGTTGCCCTGCAGGGGAGCAGCGCCCCCCGGCGCCCCTAATGGACTGGCCGCTCCTGGTAAGACCTCTTTTACATGGAGCGGACTCTGTCAAACAGATCCGCCTGCTCAGCAGGGGATCTGTCTGTTGATCCCCACTGAGCAGGCAGATGACAGGTTCCTTGTCTGCTCCGCTGATGCAGAGTGGACACGGACACAGCCTGCTGTTTTCCATGGGTCACTCAGATGATAATGGACCGCCTGTCCATTTCCATCGGATAACATCTGATCTGCTAGATGGATGGGGAATGGAATTCCCATCTGTCTGTTTTTAGCAGATTGGATCGAGTGCAGGTGGGTGTAAACGGACACATGTCCACTTACATCGGCCTCTTCATAGAGAACGATGGGTGGTCCGATTGGGGCCGCCTGAAAAAAGGACAGGCAGACCCAATCGGTGTGCTTGTGTGAAAGGGGCCTAAGGCCTTGTTCACACAGGGCATACACAGCGTACCTTTACAGGGATGCACAGGTGTTCCGTGCATCTCTGTGCAGGCAGTCCCATTAATGTCATTTGGGATGTAGCAACTGCACGAACAAAGCCATTGCTCCCAATATTACATCCATGTAGGTCCGCAAGCATATCCCTGAGCTCACGCTGTCTGCGTTCGGGGGCATGTACCCACACCCACCCAGATGTTAGATTGGGAACAGCAGCTATGCCTATGCAGCCGTTGCATCCCAATTGACATAAATGGGACTGCCTGTACTTGGATGCATGGAACACCTGTGCATCTCGGCGCAGGTAAACATGGCCCTCCATGGGCATACACTTTAGTATGCCACATGTGAACGTTGCTTTAGTAGCAATTTAGCAGGAATTTTGTAAGTTATGTTGTGTTTATGTGTACTATTAATGATTTTAGTGTACTTTAAGGTAAAATAGCGATATGATGAACATTTGCACAATTATTGCGGGGCCAAAACATTAGTAGCACTTTTTTTATTCTACAGGTCATGTCCTTTCAGAAAATGTCTTTTTTGAGGGGTCTTTTCAAATTCTGAAAGCTGTAAGTGAAAAATGGTAACCTCCGGATTTTTTAAGTAAATTGTTTTTATTTACAGTTTTGCGTACCTTCAGTTTCATTTCACAAAAAGGTGCAATTTAAAACGTACAAATATTTGTTATTTATTAACTCAATACAGTTTTAACTTTTATATTTACTAGGAATTTTGTATATTTTGCCATGTATGAATCCCCTATTAATAATTTTTAGCGAAAATATTGTTTTAATAAACAGTTGCCCAAATATCGCGTTGCCTTAAAAATCAGTAGTGCCTTCTTTTTATTCTATTTGCCATGTGCTTTCATAAAAATGTATGGTTTGGGGGGTCTTTTACAAATTCTGAAAGCTGTAAGTGAAAAAGGAAAACCTCCTGATTTTCTAAGAAACATCTGCGTATGTCGGATTTTCACTATTTCTCTAAAAGGCGCAATTTAAAATTTACAAAATATTTGTTATTTATTAACTCAATACAGGTTAAACTTTTATATTTAGTAGGATTTTAGCAGGAATTTTGTAAAATGTGCTCTGTTTATATCTGCTAAAAATGATTTTAGGGAATTTTTAGCGAATATATTGCTTGGTAAACATTTGCGCAAATATCGTGGGGCTTTAAAAATCAGCAGAACCTTCTTTTTAATCTACCGGTCCTATGCTTTCAGAAAATATATGGTTTTGGGGGTCTTTAACAAACTCTGAAAGCTGTAAGGGAAAAATGAAAACCTTCAGATTTTCTGAGAGGTCTGGTTATTTACATTTTTGTGTACTTTTAATTTTCACCATTTTGCAAAAAGGCATAATTTAAAAAATTATAAATATTTGTTATTTATTAACTCAATACAGGTTAAGCTTTTATATTTAGTAGGAATTTTGTAAAATGTACTGTGTTTTTATCTGCTGATAATGATGCTAGTGTATTTTTAATGAAAATATTGTTTTGATAAACATTTGCGCAAATATCATTGTGCCCTTAAAAATCAGTAGCCCCTTATTTGTATCCTACTGGTGATGTACTTTCAGAAAAGATATAGTTTGTGGGGTCTTTAACAAACTCTGAAAGCTGTAAGGGAAAAATAAAAAAGCAATTGAAAAATTGCAAAAATGGCCTGACCACCTGAGGTATAAAAATTAGACATGTGCAGGATGAAAAAAATTGTTTAGTTTTGTTTCGTTTCGATTCGTTATTTAACTAAATTTGTTTAGTTAAATTTGTTGCATTCGCTACAATGGTTTTCGGGATTCGTTTAGTTTCGTATTTGAATTTAAAAAAATTTGCCCACATTCGACAAAATTCTACCGCATTCGAAAAAACTATCAAATTCGAAAAAATTCTACCGTATTCGAAAAAAATTGAAAAAGTAAACTATATATAACCATTTTGTGAAATGCGTATAGAATGAAATCGAATTCCAATAGAAAAGATTAGAATAGAATAGAAAATAATATAAAAGAATAGCATAGAAAAACAATAAAACAGAATAGAAACAAATATAATATATTCTATTCTAATCTTTTCTATTCAAATTCAAATTCATTCTGTACCAAATTCCAATTTCGGAAGATGTTTTTTATATATATATATATATATATATATATATATATATATATATATATATATATATATATATAATATTTTTTTTCTATTCTGTTTTATTGTTTTTCTATTATTTTCTATTCTAATCTTTTCTATTTGAATTCAAATTCATTAAATACGAAATTAGATTTTTGGAAGATGTGTTAAATATATATATATTTTTTTATATATTGCGTATATTTTTTCTATGCTGGTCTATTGTTTTTCTATGCTATTCTTTTCTATTATTTTCTATTTTATTCTAATCTTTTCTATTTGAATGCAAATTCTAATTTCAGAAAATGGTTATATAAAAATAGAATGAAATAGAATTCTAATAGAAAAGACTAGAATAGAAAAAACAATAGAACAGAATAGAAAAAAATCTTATATATATATATATATATATCATATATAATATTTTTTTCTATTCTGTTCTATTTTTTTTTCTATTCTAGTCTTTTCTATTATAATTCTGTTTTTATATAACCATTTTCTGAAATTCGAATTTGCATTCAAATAGAAAAGATTAGAATAAAATAGAAAATAATAGAAAAGAATAGCATAGAAAAACAATAGACCAGCATAGAAAAAATATACGCAATATACGCAATATATAAAAATATATATATATATTTAACACATCTTCCAAAAATCTAATTTCGTATTGAATGAATTTGAATTCAAATAGAAAAGATTAGAATATAAAATAATAGAAAAACAATAAAACAGAATAGAAAAAAAAATATATATATATATATATATATATATATATATATATATATATATATATATATATATATATATATATATATATATAAAAACATCTTCTGAAATTAGAATTTCGTATAAAATTTATTTGAATAGAAAAGATTAGAATAGAATAGAAAATAATAGAAAAGAATATATATATTATATTTTATTCTAGTCTGTTCTATTGTTTTTCTAGTCTATTCTTTTCTATTATTTTCTATTCTAATCTTTTCTATTCAAATTCAAATTCATTCTATATGAAATTCGAACTTCAGAAACCATGTTCAGTGCTGCAAACATACAGCATTAGCCTATATTCAACCAAGTTAATAATTTTCCTGTGTAGGCTTTCTAAGCCACTAGAAGAATGTATTTTATAGTCATTTCGGAGACTAATGAAAAAAATAAACAAGGTTTGTGCATATAGATCTGAACACCTCCATTTGATTATGCAAAATTAATTAATTGTTCCAGTCGGAGACTGGTCTTCAGCAGATGAAAGGCTCACTTTGTGTCTCTATGGTGACCAGGAGGGAAAAAGCTAAGAAAATGGGAGATTGATTAAAGGGTTTTTGTTTAATATTTTTGAGGCAAAGCATTGTTATAGGATAATATTAGCTTCAAAGAAATTTAAAGACACAGGGTACAGTTTGATTGAAGTAAAACTAGGTGGTACTTAAACAGTGACATAAGATAACGAAACCCATTGTCAAACCAACAATGTCATTTAGCCTAGTCATTTTAAATTTAATTCAATAGAGCATTCATACCACTTTAGGCTTGATTCACACTAATGCATTTTTGTAATATTTGTTATATTCCACGCTTAGGTGTAGGCTGGGCTTCTGCCTCCCCCAAGGGGCTCCAACCAGAGTACCAATAGTGAAAGTTATATGAGTATAGGGGTGGGTGGCGCCGTCACCTGAAGAGTGCTCCTCCGCAATGGGTCATTCTTTTCAGGTGAATGTAAAATAGGTGGAAAGACCCTGCCGTCACCTGAAGGGTAATCATCCACAGTGAATCACTCTTTAAAGAATAAGTAGTGAGTACTAAATTCAAAATAAAATAAATATCATGACGGGTACAGATAATACCCTAATAATGGTGCTAATTGCAAACTGGTGTATCAGCCTGCAATGTGAAAGTGAATGTGCTTAATGAAATAATGAGCGTTCTCACCCAATCAGCAATTATAACCAAATGTCATCCTAAACAGTTCACCTCAACAGCTATATCATAAACGTGCAGCATGAATTAAGTGTATCCAAATCTTTAATAAACAAAATTAAGTGCATTAACACATTCTGTTAAAAAAAAAATTTCGGTGAAAAAATATATATAAAAAATGATTATAAGTTCAGTCTTTTAGTAGTGCAAAAAATAGCAAGGTTTCAAGTGACTTTGTGCTTGTCCAAAAGTGACTTGTGCCTATGTAGCAATTTAGGTGACTTCCGTGCACATTTATGATATAGCTGTTGAGATGAATTGTTTAGGATGAAATTTGGTTATAATTGTTGATTGGGTGAGAACACTCATTATTACATTAAGCACATTAACTGCAGGCTGATACACCAGTTCCTAATACATCGCTTCCTAAAATTGATTTGGAAAAGAAGCGCAAAACCGCTATCTGTAACCCCATATGAACATTGGTGCTCCTCAGCCATGGATACGAGAGGGTTGTATCGCCCTGATATATTCAGCCCTAGCCGGCCTATGGAGAAAACGACCTATATGTTGAGCTGGGAACGCGACCTTGAATTCAACTTGGACACATGGCATTTTAACTTTGCACGTTCATTTAAGGGGATCCTGAATAATTCCCTAATAGAAGCCAGTTTCAATGTCATGTCCCGCTGGTACCTAGTTCCTACCCGCCTGGCCAAATATTACCCCCAATCCCCTCCCCTCTGCTTTAGAGGATGCGGCCACCTGGGCACACTCCCCCACATATTGTGGGAGTGTCCCAGAATCAGAAGCTACTGGAACAACATTTTTAACCTAATCCGCAAAACCACAGGAATTGCGGTTAAGCAAGACCCTACAATTGCACTCCTCAACCATTAGATACCAAAAAAAAAAAAACAACTCAGGCCCCAATTCGCTTCATTGTTTTAGGGTTCAAAATGACTATTGCCCAGGTATGGAAATCTCCTAAATTTTTCCTACCGTTTGACCAAACAAAAAATCTCCTGGATAACGTCCCAGGAAAAAATTTTCAACACCATACTTGACACGGTTGATAAATTTAAAATCACCTGGGAACCTTGGGCCACACATATCGAGGGGGTGACAGCTGATCACATGGTAAGAGGACCTCCCGGCAATTTAGGCCCATGCTGTAGCCGTCATTTCGGGCGTAAGGAGGTTAAAACGTCCTGTGTGCATTAGCCCTTAAAAGCAATAGATCAAATAAAGCATTTTTGTGATCTTTTGCTTTAAAAAAAAAAAAAGCCTTGTTTACTTGCCTGGGGAACTGGAAGTGACATCATGAATTCACCACTCGGGCCACTTTTACCTCGTAGAGAATCGCCAGCTGAAAAAAAACAATACTGGGGTTATGGCATATTGCTGCAGCCATAACTCAGGTATTCCACTTGCCGACTAGGACATCATTTGTTTATGGCCCGGTCGGCAAGTGGTTAAATCCAGTAGGATAATGTAATATATTACAGTAAGCAATATTATAAGCTGATTGGCTAAAATTCACAGCTGCACCAGATTTTGCGCTCTCCAGTATTAGTAAATCAACCCCATTGGAAAAGTACACGTTTTTTTATTACGTTGTTTTGTTATATTAAAAAATTTATTAAAATAATACAGTGCATCCGGAAAGTATTCACAGCATTTCTCTTTTTCCCAATTTTGTTATGTTACAGCCTCATTCCAAAATGAACAAAATTCATTACTTCCCTCAAAATTCTACAAACAATACCCATAATGACAATGTGAAAGAAGTTTGTTTGAACTCTTTGCAAATCTATTAAAAATAAAAGGCGAAAAAAAATGCCATGTACATAAGTATTCACAGCTTTTGCCATGACGCTCAAAATTGAGCTTAGGGGCATCCTGTTTCCATTGATCATCCTTGAGATGTTTCTACAACTTCATTGGAGTCAACCTGTGGTAAATTCAGTTGATTGGACATGATTTTGGAATGGCACACACCTGTCTATATAAGGTCTCACAGTTAAGAGTGCATGTCAGAGCACAAACCAAGCCATGAAATCCAAGGAATTGTCTGTAGACCTGTGCCTTGATACAATCCTGTCTCGGAGATCTGGGGAAGGGTACATAAAAATGTCTGCAGGATTAAAAGGCCCAAATGAGCAGAGTGGCCTCCATCATCTGTAAAGGGAAGAAGTTTGGAACCACCAGGACTCTTCCTAGAGCAGGCTGCCCGTCCAAACTGAGTGACTGGGGGAGAAGGGCCTTAGTCAGGGAGGTGACCAAGTTCTTGGTCACTCTGACAGAGCTCCAGCGTTTCTCTGTGGAGAGAGGAGAACCTTCCAGAAGAATAACCATCTCTGCAGCACTCCACCAATCGGGCCTGTATGGTAGAGTAGCCAGGTGGAAGCCACTCCTCAGTAAAAGGCACATGACAGCCAGCCTGGAGTTTGCCAAAGGGCACCTGAAGGACTCTCAGACTACAAGAAACAAAATTCTCTGGTCTGATGAAACAAAAATGTAACTCTTTGGCTTGAATGGCAAACGTCATGTCTGGAGGAAACCAGACACCGCTCATCACCTGGCCAATACCATCCCTACAGTGAAGCGTGGTGGCAGCATCATGCTGTGGGGATGTTTTTTAACGACAGGAACTGGGAGACTAGTCAGGATCGAAGGAAAGATGAATACAGCAATGCACAGAGATATCCTTGATGAAAACCTGCTCCAAAGCACTCTGGACCTCAAACTGGGGTGAAGGTTTATCTTCCAACAGGACAACAACCCTAAGCACACAGACAATATAACAAAGGCTACGGGACAACTCTGTGAATGTCCTTAAGTGGCCCAGCCAGAGCCCAGACTTGAACCTGATTGAACATCTCTGGAGAGATCTGAAAATGGCTGTCCACCGACGCTCCCCATCCAACCTGATGGAGCTTGAGAGCTCCTGCAAAGAAGAATGGGAGAAACTGCCCAAAAATAGGTGTGCCAAGCTTTTAGCATCATACTCAAAAAGCATGTCAAGGCTGTAATTGGTGCCCAAGGTGCTTTAACAAAGTTTTGAGCAAAGGCTGTGAATACTTACGTATATGGGATTTTTTTATTTTTTTATTTCTAATCATTTTGCAAAGATTTAAAAAAATTTCTTTTACATTGTCATTATGTTTGTAGCATTTTGAGGAGAATAATGAATTTAATACATTTTGGAATAAGGCTGTAACATAACACAATGTGGTAAAAATGAAGAGCTGTGAATACTTTCCGGATTCACTGTATTTTATGGATATTGGTATGTTGCTATCTGAGGTTTAGATTTTTTTTTTTTTCTCGGTACATTCAGATTTCTGTGTTGTTCTTGGCAGGTGTTTTTTATGATTTTGATTGTTCTCAGGTTCTGGAGCTAAAATAACAACTGTAAAAACTGCAGATTTTGTGAATGGTGATTATAGACAATGTCAATGTGATTTAAAGCAGTAAAATAAATTGCTACTTTGCATCAGTCCACATTACTAAGATAGTGAGTCACACATGACAGGTTTGGTTTAAATCCTTTCTTTCCTTTTTATCAGAAAAAAATATTTCCAAATCTAGCATGCATATAAGAAAGATCTAGCAGGGCTTTGATAGTTGTATTTTTTGTGCCTATGGCTAGTTTTATTTAGACTCAATAAGACTCACATTTTTTGATTTTTATTTGTTGGCATGAATTCCCGCATTCGGGCTTTGAAATATACTGGCTCATCTTTATCCATAGTTTGCACAAATCTATTTTCCAAGCAGGATAAAATCATTTTACTGTGTATCCTAAGGAAGCAAATTAGAATAAATTAATTCAACGGCACTTAAAATGACAGCCATTAATGGCACTGAAGGAACAGAAAATAGTTACAATGATCATAATATAACGATATCCTATAGGATCCCCTGTAGATTCGACAGGTTCTTACCCAATCTAGTGCAGAGGCAGCCAGGGAAACAGCTACAGTCCATTCACTGCGGCCCATTGAATGGTCCAAGACAGGGTAGGCAGCCTTAAAGTGGAAGTAAACCCTCCTATCGTTTTCAGCCAAGGAAGCTGCCATCTTGGCCTCTGTTCAATCTTCAACTGCCATGATGCTGCACATGTGATCAGTTATGACACCAGCCATTGGATGGCTTGACAGTTTGGTTGAAAGCATAGTCAATGTGACTGGTAGCATTTCCGGCATGCCATTTTTTTTTTAACTATTTAAATCAAAGGGTTTACTTCCGCTTTAACCACTTCATCCTGAGAAGCTTTTACCCCCTTAATGACCAGGCCATTTTTTGCTTTACGGCATTGCGCTACTTTAACTGACAATTGTGCGGTCATGCAACGATGTACTCAAATACAATTGATATCCTTTTTTTCCCACAAATAGAGCTTTCTTTTAGTGGTATTTGATAACCTCTGCGGTTTTTATTTTTTTGCGCTATAAACAAAAAAAGACCGACAATCTTGAGAAAAAAAACAATATTTTTCAATATGGGCTATAATACATATCCAATAAAAAAAAATGTATTCATCAGTTTAGGCCAGTATGTATTCTTCTATATATTTTTGGTAAAAAAAATCTGAATAAGTGTATATTAATAGTTAGAAATTTAACGACCATTGTGGCAGTCTAGTGAGTGATGTGTGCAGTGGGTATACAGTGTGGGACTTACTGTTGGTGGCTTCCGGGTTCTTGTACTACTTGCGACGATGTTTCTGGCGGTAGTCAGCGTAGAATTCTGGAACGTTTGGTAGATGTAAGAAAGTTCTTGACTGTAAAAGAAAGGGAGTAAGTGACCTGGTAAACACAGGTAAAACATAACCAGGGCTAATAACCCAACCTGGGTAAGAAGAGTTGGGTGCGGCATAATGCCGCTCAGATTTCGGTGGGGGAAAGGTGGTCTCTCTGACCAACAACTAGGAGAGCCGGTCAGTGGGCATATGAGACTCCCCACAGCGGGAAAAGTGATCTGTATGTAACCATCCCATGTTACTTATGGGTGCAGGCATTCTTAGGATTGACGGTGCGCCAGCCTGTATCTTGGTTGTTGTTATTGGGTGAGCCAGAAGGTGGGGATTCCTTGTCAGGGATGATGCCCCAGGATTCCAGTAATGCTAAGCTTTTGGCCATGGAATCCATGGTGTAGTCCTTTCCATCTTTAGTGACAATAAGCTTAGTAGGGAACCCCCATTTGTAGGACAGTTTGTGGTTCCTAAGGGCCTTGGTAATAGTATTAAGGTTTCTACGTTTCTGGAGAGTATATTGGGAGAGATCAGCGAATATCTGCAGCTCCACATATGGCGGTGGGATGTTGTCTCTCTGGCGGTACACTTGCATTAGCTTCTCTTTGGTGTGATAGAAGTGCAGCCTCAATATCACATCTCTGGGTACAGTGGAGGGGAGGTGGGCTGGTTTGGGAAGACGGTGTATTCTATCCACCGTAAAGTCCAGGGCAGACATTTCTGGCAGGACCTTAGAGAACATTTGGTTTGCATAGTCTCTCAGGTCATGTTGCAGGACCGATTCCGGTATCCCGCGTATTTTCACATTGTTTCTTCTGGCCCTGTCCTCCATGTCCGCCATCTTGGCCCTGACGCTTTCTATGTCATTTTCATTATCCTCATTAGCGTCAACCAGGGCGTTTGTAGTGGCTGCGAATTGGCCCATTTTGTTCTCCACATGAGAGACTCTGTCTGTTACTGCGTGTAAGTCTTTGCTCAGTGAGTGCATGCAGGAGATCATGTCAGAGTGCAAGGAGCTTCTTAGGGAGACTAACATCTCTTTTAGGACCGTGTCCATAACTGGCTGGTTGGTAGTGGGAAACATTTCAATGGAGTCAGGAAGTTCCCTAGTGTCATCCCCTGAGTCATGTGCAGAGCTCACCTCCATATCTCTATCCGTTGCATCCATCCTCACCCTCATTTTTTCAGGGCTGCCTGATGATGGTGTAGCAGGCGGTGATGCGGAGCCCCTCTGTTTTGTCCTCCGTTTCTGTGCTTTCTGCTCTGTAAAGAGCGGCGGTGTGTGTGCTGCGGCCTGTGAGGGATGTGAGGCTGACGCTCCGGCGCCATTTTGCTTAGGCCCCGGCGGGAAGAATTCCGTTAGCTTCTGGGGCCGGGATAGCCCGGTTTTTCGCCTGGTCATGGCCGAATCCCGTTCCGGGGTGTTTGGGGAGTAGGAACGCCTCGTTGTGATCGCTATACGAGGGTCGGTAGGCACGATATTAGCCGTTGTGGTCCCGCTGTGGACGGAGCTCCTCTAGATCGCGGCCATCTTGGATGTCGGCAAACTCCGCCCCCCTGAATAAGTGTATATTGATTGGTTTGCGCAAAAGTTATAGCGTCTACAAAATAGGGGATAGATTTATGGCATTTTTATTATTATTATTATTATTTTTTACTAGTATTGGCAGTGATCAGTGATTTTTAGCGGGACTGCAACATTGCGGCGGACAGATCGGACACTTTTGACACTTTTGGGACCAGTGACATTATTACAATGATCAGAGCTAAAAAATATGCATTGATCACTGTATAAATGACACTGGCAGGGAAGGAGTTAACACCGGGGGTGATGAAAGAGTTAAGTGTGTCCTAGGAAGTGCTAAAGCCTAAAGCCTCGTAAACACAATTGTTGGCAGGGGATTGTCTGTTAACAGACTGTTGTCCTAAAATCTGACCGTTAGTATGCTCCTTTTAACAATTGTTGTCCAACTTTCAGCTAACAAATGTTAGATGGCAGGCTAGTAAATTGTCGGCGGACAACGTTCTGTTGTCTGATTTTCATATGGTCAGTACACAAATCAAACAAAAGTCAAAAGTACAAACACGCGTGCTCGGAATCAATGCTCACCAAACACGTAATTAGCAGAAGGGGCCCAAATGGTGGCGCTCAAGAGCTGAAATTCCTCGTAGTACGTCACTACGTTCGTGTTTGTTGCATGACAATTGTGTGCCGTTAGTATGCAAGACAAGATCCTGGCACACGCCCTTTTGACAAAAATCAGACGCTCGGTTGGTCAACAATCGTACCGTGTATACAAGGCTTTACTGTGGGGGGAGTGGACTGACTGGGAGTACAGAGGGATCATCGCTGTTCCTGATCACTGGGAACAGACATCTCTCTGCATTCCCCAGTCAGAATGGGGATCTGCTTTGTTTACATAGGCAGATCACCGTTCTGCCTCTCTGTGGAGCGATCGCGGGTGGCTGGCAGGTATCGGGGCCGCCGGACCCGTGCATCGGCTCCCCGCCATGCAGTGGGCGCACGCGCCTCCAGCAGCACGCGAACGCAGTGTCTCGTGCACGAAACAACGTATGCAATAGGGCCGTATCGCCACAGTATATATGCGGTGAGCGGTCCTTAAGTGGTTAAAGTGATTGTAAAGTAAAAAATTTTATTCTAGTAAAATAACAAACATGTTATACAGTACTTACCTGTTCTGTTGCAGTGGTTTTGCATGAAGCAGCCTGGATCCTCATTTTCGTGGGTGCCTCTTCTGTGCTCCTGGCCTCTCCCTCCTGTTAAGTGCCCCACAGCAAGCAGCCTGCTATGGGGGCACCCAAGCCAAGCTGCAGCTCCATTTGTCCATTCAAAGACAGAGCCGCACCTAGCCCCCCCTCCTCAATGGCTGACTGAGTTTGATTGACAGCAGCGGCAGCCAATTGCACCACTGCTGTGTCTCAGCCAATCAGGAGGGAGAGTCCTGGATGACTGAGGCATTCGTGGACATCACTGGATAGAAAGGGGGTTCATGTAAGTATTAGGGGGCTGCTGCACACAGAAGGTTTTTTATCTTAATGCATAGAATGTATTAAGATAAAAAAAACTTTCAGCCTTTACATCCACTTTAACCAATTTAAGACCATCCACCGCATATACTGCGGCAGGGCGGCTCTATTGCACAAAACAACGTACCTGTACTCATCCCATCCCCATAGAGAGTGCAGAAGATAAAATATCTTGAGGACACGTTAAAGAGGATTTTTTTTAGAATGTTTTTCCTGACTCCAGTAGGTTACAGTGTCGTAGAAAACGTAGTTGTGAGACTTCTATTGGTCAAGAGAGGAGCGTTGGAGAAGGCATCAGCCTAAGTTGGGCATTTTGGAACTTTTTTAGTCCTCACCGCCTAGGGATGTCAGCTTCCACATCCCATCGGCTGCGTCTGCATCACATGGTGGACGATTACCTCGGGACCAAAACAGAGATGGAGAGCTTTCCAGCTGGCGATCCACTGACTTACTGGGTCATGAGAATAGACCCCTGGGCTGAACTTGCCCAGTATGCTATTGAGTTGACGAGTATGCTATTGAGTTGGGCTGCCCTGCATCCAGCGTGCTTTCAGAACGGGCATTCAGTGCTGCAGGAGGCTTTGTTACTGATCATAGAACGCGTCCGTCCACAGACTCCATGGACCGTTTGACTTTTATAAAAATGAATCAGTCCTGGATTACCAGCTATGAAGCCCCTGATACCGATGTCACTGATTAAGTCTTTTTGGGATGTGGAATCTCTGCAGGACTTCAAGGCTGCCTAGCTATGAGGGTGTTCAATCATTTCATCTGGAAGAATGTTTTTGGTATTGGTTTCATGGGCACAATTTTTTCTGCTGCAGTTAACCACTTTCAGCACAAGGCAATTCTGGAATTCCTCTCCTACATGCAAAAATCATACACAATTTTTCCAACAAATAGATAACAAACATGTCACGCTTTAAAATTGCCCACGCTCGTGGAATGGTGACAAACTTCGGTACTTAAAAATCTCCATATCCTATGCTTTAAAAATTTGACAGGTTACCAGTTTAGCGTTACAGAGGAGGTCTAGTACTAGAATGATTGCTCTCGCTCTAAGGTTTGTGGTGATACCTCACATGTGTTTTGAACGCCGTTTACATATGCAGTTGCAACCCACGTATGAATTTGCTTGTACATGTGAGCACGAAGGGACAGGGGCGCTTTAATTTTTTTTTTTTTTTTTATGTTTATTTTACCTTTACCTACTTTTTTTTTTTTACACTTTCCTTAAATTTTTTTTAGATTTTGATCACTTTTATTCCTATTACAAGGAATGTAAACACCCCTTGGGAATAGGGCATGACAGGTCCTCTTTCCAGAGAGATCTGGGGTCTATAAGTCCACCACATCTCGCCTCTATGCTGGAAAGCCTGAGATCTAAAAAAAAGAAAACGATCTCAGGCTTTCCAGCAAATAAAAACGGCAGTGTTCACATCTGTCTGCACTGTGACGTCATGACCTCGCTTCCAGCCTCCGAGGGTCACAGAGATGGCCGGGGACCATTAGGTCCCTGGTCAGCTCTCTGGTAAACCGCCGCCGCCGCCAGTGGATTCATTCTCCTGCTCCCCGATTGCACATGCAAGACTGGAGAGGCACTGAAGGGCAGCGGGAAGGGATGTCTTTAAAAAATTGCAGGGAATTGCCTGCTGAAAAAAGATATCTGGATGGTGCCTGCAGCGGCAGGTGTCATTCAGATAACACCACTGAAAGAGGATGTCCACCCAATTTTTTTTTTTTTAAAGTCAGCATCTACAAATACTGCAGCTGCTGACTTTTAATAAATGGACACTTACCTGTTCCAGGTTCCAGTGGTGTCGGCAGAATGTGACGAGCGAGCGCTCGTCTCTCGCTGCCCCGCCGACATCCTCGGTTAGGGAATCAGGAAGTGAAGACGCAACGTCTTCACTGCCCAGTTCCCTACTGCGCATGTGCGAGTCGCGCTGCGCTTCTCTATTGGTCCCCGCTGTGTCCTGGGAACTGTGTTTCCCAAGACACAACGGGGCATCCTCGGATAGGGGCGGGCATCCTCGGATATGGGCGGGGATGCTAGTCCCGGAAGTGGGTGCAGATACCTGTATTAT